>OW052222.1:62887607-62891026 GCA_932526605.1 Nephrotoma flavescens | reverse complement strand
TTGAATATTTTGTAAATTTTTTTTTGTTAAACATAAATGAATTTTTTATGAATTTATGACGTATTTTACTATTTTTCATCGCGTATCCAGTCAGCGGTACATTTTGGTGAAGGAAAATTTTGTCATGCGCCACCAATAGGTATATCCCAATTCCTGCCCGTTAACACAAATGTGTATGTACTGTAAAAGTACCATGTCAAAAATTTATTTTTGTATGTGTTTTGACCCAACTTACGCATTTGTACATCCCTTTTAAAATTATTTTCTTCCGAAAAAAAACAATATAACTATATACTCGATTGTGTTGGTTGTACTTCCACACAAGCGAAATTTTTGGCGTAAGTGTGGATGACGTACCTATACATCGCCGAAATCGGGTAAGATGAGAATTTAAAAAAAAAAATCTTTATAGGATTGTATACCTATCATTTTTAGGAGGTGCAAGCCAAAAATTTCGGAAAAATCACCACATTTTCCTGGAAAATTTTCAGTTTTTCCAAAAATATTTTTTTGAGTTTTTTCATCCAAAAATTAAAAATCTGCCGTTTTTATTTATCAAATCTTAATTTTAATGATAAAAATTCGAATATAGTGGTTGGTTTGGTATGTTCAGAGTCGGGCGAGAACGGCTGCTGATACTGATACACATGATGAATGACAAATCTTATAATAAGATTTGTCAAGTCACTTGGTAAACTCACCTCGACTCAAAGTGAAAAACCATCTGACTAAAAAAATTTTGGAAACTATATTATCGGAACTTTACATGATTTTAAGTTTTTATAGAATCAGTGAAACCCCGAATACAAATATTTAAAATCATTTAAAACCGTTTCAAAGAATCTACGATTTTTTCAAAACTATTTTTAAACGGTTCCTCATTAGTAAAAACAAAATGAGATGGTAAAAAACCACGGCCAAAAGCAGTGTCTGCTAAGGCTTCGTAACGTGTCTGAAACCATTTTAAAAACGTTTTGGTTTTAAAACCAAAGTTTCGTATTGGTTATAAAACCAAGTTGAAACCAAAAATTTGCTACTTGGGTATATATATATATATTATATATATATATATATATATATATATATATATATATATATATATATATATATATATATATATATATATATATATATATATATATATATATATATATATATATATATATATATATATATATATATATATATATATATATATATATATATATATATATATATATATATATATATATATATATATATATATATATATATATATATATATATATATATATATATATATATATATATATATATATATATATATATATATATATATATATATATATATATATATATATATATATATATATATATATATATATATATATATATATATATATATATATATATATATATATATATATATATATATATATATATATATATATATATATATATATATATATATATATATATATATATATATATATATATATATATATATATATATATATATATATATATATATATATATATATATATATATATATATATATATATATATATATATATATATATATATATATATATATATATATATATATATATATATATATATATATATATATATATATATATATATATATATATATATATATATATATATATATATATATATATATATATATATATATATATATATTATATATATATATATATATATATATATATATATATATATATATATATATATATATATATATATATATATATATATAATATATATATATATATATATATATATATATATATATATATATATATATATATATATATATATATATATATATATATATATATATATATATATATATATATATATATATATATATATATATATATAGGGTTACCAACCGTACTCTTTTAAATAGTACAGTACTCTTTTTCAGCCTCTTCTCTTTTTTCTCTCTCTTTTTCGATTTTTCCAACCAAAGTACTCTTTTCTCTAACGCCATAATCATATTTTTAAATTATGTTTGCTACTTTCAATTTTATCAATCTTTTCCAAACTTTGGTTTAATATTTCTGTCAGCTTGTCAGTTTTGCTGGAACAAAGTAATTAGCTTATACATTTTTGTCGTCCCTTCATGTTTCCACTCTTCTCGCTATTTCTAAATGGATTTATTGTAGTTATCGATACCTGCTCTATTATACAATATTTGATAAAAAGATAAATCAGTGCACGTCGAGTAGCTACAATTCGTAACCTAACTTGGAGGAGTTGATAGAAGAGGCGAAAATAATGTAGTTTGCATTTTACAAAACTCTTTCGGAAAAGATATTGTTGGAATTAGATGCCCACCACATATTTTAAATAATTGTGCACAGCATTCCTTAGATGGGCTTTGCGACAAATTGACAACTATTTTGCTATATCTCTTTTTCAACCAAAAAAAAAAACGGTTCAATTAACGTCCAAACCATACAAATGTGTGAGTAAAAAATCATAGTATGTAATTTCGTTTTTGATAAAAAATTTGGCTTCTTTTGAAGTACAACCAACACAATCATGTGTATAAATATAGTGTTTCTTTTAACGAAAATAAGTTTGAAAGGAATGCACAAATCTGTAATCAACTTACAGATTTGTGCATTCCAAAACATATACAAAAATAAATTTTTGACATGGTACTTTTGCCGTACCCACACAATTGTGTTATCGGGCAGCAAAAGAGATATGTATATACTGTACACACATAAGCATTAAAAGAGTGCTATGGTATGGCAGAAATTAATACAAAAATTATTACTCAAAAACGTGTGTAGAATTTTACATTTAAATTCCGTGCTTTACCGGACAAGTGATGAAGCTTCCACACTTGAACCAGGATATGGGTTCGGATTTCACCAGAGGCTGGGTCAAGGCAAATTTTCGTCATCGATTACGATCGATGATGTTAATAAACACAGCTAAGACCCTCTGTTGAAGTGCAGAATTCAGCGCAGGTGTACTGATATTTGTGTAAATGGATGGTGTGTGAAAAAATATATATATATTCCTGTAAAAGTAAAACTAGTTTTGCGAAATAATAATCGAAGCAAATTTTGCGAAATAATAAAAGTAAAGCTAATTTTGCGAATCGGTTAAAAATATTCAAATGCTCAATTTTATGATTTTTGTTTAATCAATAAGGAGCTCTTGTTGGAAATAGGAACTAAAGCTAAATATCAATTTTATGTTAATAAATAAATGATTTAAGTTTAAACTTTAAAGAAATGGATACACAGTTAAAGTATATATGTGCTTTTTTATAACATTTGAAAATGCTTTCTTATTCTTTATTTTATTGAAAGGTAAAGTGACCTAGAAATTGTGAATTTTGAAAGTCTAACCTCATGTACTCTTTTCGAATTTGAGAAATATGGTAACCCTATAT